>JARHVA010000119.1:1360000-1365000 GCA_037957365.1 Torreya grandis | reverse complement strand
ATGCTTAATAAAAGCTACATCATATATTGAACACAACATATTAGTGCCAAATGGTATATATGATCTTCTAAAATCATATCCCCTTGGATAATTCCTTGTTATTATAGATGTGCATTGAAATAAACTATTAATAATATCCTTGAAATCATATTAAGTATAAATATGTGATATATTAATCAAATCATTAACAGTTATTTGACCCCTTTGAGTAAAAATTATACTCAAAAGCTGGGCAAATGACTAATTTTGTGCAAGGAGGATCTAATGAACAATATCATGCTTGGAGACCACATGAAATTTTTTTTTCCTCTAATATTCACATCCAATTTCTTCCCCAAGTCTTACATCTTCTACCGAAGGATAACCAATTGTAATTCAAAAAAAAAGGAGAGTTGTGTCTCAATCTCTTTTCTAGGTGTGTGGCTAGGGTTGCAACTATCCCTCCTATAAAATGAACTTCAATATTATTTACCTGTTATTTTTTTAATTCAAAAACCTCTCCATCTAAGATTATAAATAAATAAATAACATTAATTTTAAATTTTAAATTGTGGATCTGTACTAAAATAATTAAAATATGTTACTTTTAATGACTCTAATTATAAAAATGGCTTAATATTTCCTCAAATCATAATGATATGGACACATTTGGAAATGGACTCTATGTTTAATATAATTCTCCTACTTTTTCATTTAATTCTACTCCAACTTAATCATAATTTATTTAGCTTTTTCATATGCTACTTGTACAAATTCTCAAATCTATTTTCATTATTCATTGTTCCCTTATTCTTTCCCATATAAAATCAAGAATAGTGTTTTATTATTTTTGGGAATCTAGTATTTAGATCTAAAATATAAGGGTTTGGAATAATAGGAGAAATCTAGTTTAATGGGTAAAAATATAAATTTTAAACAAGTAATTTTTCAAGAGGAAGAATAATAAACTTATCTTAAATTGGACTGAAATAAATGATTCTAGAGAGCAATTGAAAAGCAAGACTGAGACACATTCAGAAATATGAACTTGGCTTTCATTTCCTAATTGGTAGGAGTGCTAGAACATGACACCCTAGTGTTTGACACTATAGTCCATCGATAGAAATATTGTCCTTAGGATCTAATATTTTTAGGTTTTGTTCATCAGGTCAGTGTGAGCCTATGTACCAAACTTCAGGGGCTAGAAGTTAACAGAACTCGCAATAGGTTTTTTTTAGTCTTCAATACATGTATCAATATAAACACATGCAAAAAATGAATACATCAAAATCAAAAGGGGAAAACTTGGTTAGGGAAAGAACGATCACACAATCTAGAAGCCCTGTTGTTCTAATTACTGCCTACATTAACCCTCAAGTTAGGGTCTCATATCAAATATTATTCCCCTTAGGGAATGTGCATACTCAACATGCATGATAGATGCAATAATGAATTTCACCTAGGCCCTTCCTTGATCAAGCATGCAAGTCTATGTGTGATGCAAAGAAGCTGAGATATACTATTGACTAATTTGTATTATGTTTGATGTGCCAAAGTAGTAAGTGCTAGATATAAAATACCTTGTGTAGTCCTTTATATAGGAGACTCGTTATTTTGAATTTGGGATATTTATTTGCATTTGGCCAACATTGGAAAACTTAGGAATGAAGTAAATAAAAGGGGCAAGACCCATCAAATGGAAGAAACTGACCATTTAGGCTAAAATTAGCTTTGGACATGAGCATTGGAAACTGGACACCCTAGGGTTTAACATTGTTGTCTATTCCCAGCACTCTTGTCCTATAGGCTAGAGACAAGGGGAAATGGAATGAACATGGGAAACCTAACCTCGCTGAGGTGGAATGGCTATTTGAAAGGCTCAGGGTGACTTGGAATGGGTAAAAGGATAACTCAAGCTTAGAACAAGACGCAAATGGATAAAATGAAAGACATGGCAAAATGTGAAAAAAACTCATATTCTCTAGTCAAAGTCTCCTATGAAAGGACTATGAAAAGACATGATATGTGTGATTTCTTAACAAATTTAGGGTGTATACATTTGCCTCTTTTTTAATCTAGTAATGCAATGACATGAAGTAATAGAGTAAAATAAAGAAAAGAAGATGTGTACCTAAACTTACCTATGTGAAGATAAGTGTGCTGAAAAAGGGTCCAACTTCTTGGCCAGGGAAGCAGATGGAGAAATGAATAGTGCTTGGAGTAATAAATAATCCCTAAAATGGATGTCACTTGTATTTAATTTGAATAGTTCCTAGAGAAAGAAGGGATCCTTGAAATGGATTCCCCCTATACTGAATCTGACTAGAAATGAGAAATGCTCAAAGGCCCAAAACCAATGTCTACCCTCTATCCCACATAAACTCATATAATCTAGAATATGTGTATAGAATCTATATGCTATGAGGAGTAAAATCTATCATGCTCCCACTCTGAATAATCTGAACTAGAAATGAGAAGTATTCGAAGGTCCAAAACCAATGTATGTCCTCTATCCCACACAAACTCCTAGGTGTGGGTAATGTTATAGACCAATCACTGTAGCTGATCATATGGTCCAACCTGGTAACAACCTAGGTATGCATCAGTGTAATCTAAAACTCTAGTAAATGTTTAAGAAGAAAATGAGTCTTACCATTCTAAGCTATATAATCCTAGATGATGAAGAACATGAACATCTATGCCATGCTCCCAAATCTGGGATGTGAGTGATGCATCTATATAGTCCGGTAATTTGTATAACCACTTGTGAAATGAGATATCGTATCTTGTCCCATGTGCAAAACTAGAGATCAAAATAATGTGCTTTGCATTAAGCCTATAATCTATTATTTGGTCTATACTATGTCTTCTATATGAAGCTATATGTGTGAGACATGTGGTGATGTACATGCCCCCAAATATAATATCTAGTCTGATTCTATATCAAAGTCACTATGAATCCATATGATTTGAACCACTATATATCTAAGTAATCTATGTATTTTTAAATTGAAGGTATGTCCCTCTAAATGTCATGAGTAATGTTGAATGACCCATGTAATCTGAATCATTGTATATCTTGACCAGTCTGAGTTGAATCTAATAATTTTGACTATTGGAGGTGTAAAAACCATGCTAAGTGACCCATGTATTCAGAATCACTATATATTTTGATCAATCTAAGGTGAATCTTATCATTTTGATTATTAAAGGTGTAAGAACCATGGTGTATCCAACTATGAGAGTGGATAGGTGTGTTGGGTAAGTGTAGAAATAAGAATAGTAGGAATGATACCCCCCTTTAGGGGAGAGGGATGAAATTTGTAATAGCGGAGATTGAGCCAAAAGTGGTGACTAGTGGCATAATTCTAGGAACAAGGTTGTTATTATTTGGATTGATTTGAGAAGTTGATTGATTATCTGGACTGACTTATTTGAATGTTGAAGGAGCTTTGATTGGTGAGGACCATGTTGTATAAAATTTGAACAAGTTTTTATTGGCGAGGACCAAGTCATATGTCTGGGTATGAGATAGGTTTAGAGATGTGTGTGCCATAGTATCCAAATGATACAATAAGAGATAGATGTTTGTTAGATATCAAAGGTATTGTCATCACAATTTCATGGAACAAAATGGTTTGTAAAATGGAGCTATGGGGTTCAAGTTATGGGTTAAATGGTATTTTGCTTTGAATGAAAAGTCGTTTGATATAGGAAAATTTGGATTGATTCTTGATTCATTTGTGCATTAACTAGTTTGAGATTTGGAGCTCTAGAATAGGAGATATGTCGAGGAGATGAGAACTTGTCATGACCCAGTGTGAGAAATTAGTAGCCCAAATTGATGCTGGTGGGGAAGTTACCCTGGTAAGTAGCTAAAGCATGTGATTTAGGCCTGTTTAGAAGCCTATTTTTTTATGATTTTGAGCTATATTGAAGTTTTTAAGAAAATTTTTACTAGGCTTATCATTCATGTCCTTCTTCTAGTACTGTTGTCCAAGTTACAGTGCTCATATCTAGTGTTCTTGTCCTGTACCCAGCATTATTGTCCTAGAGGCTAGCTTTTCTAGGCTAATGCTTAGTTTAGTTGCTATCATTTTTATTCGTTATTTGTTTGGCATGGTTGACTGATATTCATGTTGTTTTCTAGTGTTTAGTAGGGTGAGGTATAGATTGGGGAGTTTTGTAGAGGCCAGGTGATGGAGACTTTGAGATTGTTACCTCTATCAATGGGTGAGAGGAATGTGATGGATAGGGTAGGGCTAGGTCATATGTGTGACCTAGGCACTATGTAGTGGGATAGGTATTTGATTACCACCTTGTGTGAGAGGTGGAATGCAAACACCTATACTTTTTGGCTTCCTACTAGAGAGATGACTATTACTCATGAGGATGTGTACCATATTTTATATTTATCAATTAGTGGATGGTTTGTGACTTTACAGGATGATATGGGTGTAGATGTCTATTGATCATGCATCCTTGTATTTTGTTGGTGTACCCTCATGCATACATAGGAGAGGTAGTGATAGTGATGTATTATTCTTAGTTATAGTTCAGTCAAGTGTTCCATGTCTACGGAAGTGGTTAGCAGTGTTATTAGCTTCTTTTGTTATAGTGGATGGGAGTGGTGTATCGATTGCATATGGGATACGTAGGATTGTATGAATTATAGAGGTATATAGCACAATGTTCTCATGGGGTAGGACTATTCTTTCCCACATAGATAAATATATATATATAGGTTTACTCAGGAGGCACTCAATGGTGGTCTTAGTGTGGCTACTTTATTTCATTATTGGACATATGATCACATAGCGGTTGTGCAACCACTCAGATTATCGAGAGAGAGGTAGGCACCTCCACAACCATATGGGGAGTGGTGGACGAGTTCATTGGCTATCAGGTCTCTTGAGATGGATCACTATAGATGAGTGTTAGATAGACTGGTGGCTCAGGATATCATATATAGATGATTTCCTAGGTGGCCCAAGGATGGAGTGCATTTGTGTTATATTAGG
>JARHVA010000119.1:1322500-1352500 GCA_037957365.1 Torreya grandis | reverse complement strand
GGGTGTGCTCACTTGAAAATTGGGATTAATGGTAACTTGGACCTTACTAGAGGGATGTGGGCTACCATTCTATTTAGGTGAAGATTGGAAAATAGGTTCTACTGTAGTGAGGGGTGGCTTGGGAGATTCATTGGTATCTTTATGTTTTAGTGAAGCACATTCTAATTGAGTAGAATAAGTGTGATTAACATCAACATGTGCATTATTTGAAATAGAATTATTCACAAAAGTAGAAATAACATTTGGAAGTGCATTATGTTTGAGAGGAGTGAGAGAAGAGTTAGGACCATGAGATGCATATTCTTCTTCACTATGTGCATAATTATCATCATCATTATTATATATGTAATACTGTTCATAGTCAATCTCATTTTCATATTCATTGGCATGCTCACTATCATATTCATTATCATTTCCATCATTGCTAGTAGATCCTTTGTTTCAGCTATTGTACTAGCAATTGTTTGTGTCATGAGTGTTGGTGCGATAAATGTGACACCACCTCTTCAAATTTTGATGATGAGATAGTTATTATTTTTGTTTCTATAGTTGCTTCTCTAGAGGTCCCTTGCATTATTTCTTACCTCATTATTACTTCATTTTAAGAGCCTTATCTTGAGACTCATCTTGTGCTGAATTTATAGCTTCCTCCTCTTGTAATAGGTTCGCAGGCTCTTCAAATGATACTTTTTGGTTAGAGACATTTAGTTTTATGACAAACACTCTAAATTGAAAAGGGAGTGCTCGTAAGGTGATCCAAACCAATGTTTGGTCATCTACCATTTCACCAAGAGTTAACAACTCTATTCATAGCTCAACTACTTGACATAAGAATTCCTCAACTATTTCATTAGAATCCATAGTGAGTGTATGAAGTTTTGACTACAGATGAAGGATCTTTGTCTAATTTTTTAATAATTAATTATTTATGCATGTATATATTCATAACTAGATAAAATTTAATTGAAGTTGATGTTTGGTTATAAAAATATAAATGCATAAATAAATAAGTTTCAATTGCAGATGAAGGATCTTCCTCTATTATTATATATTTTATTAAATAATTAAAAAAATCCAAATAAATAAAAAATATTATAATGAAGAACATGTGTTCCCAAAAGATAGGTCACAAGTTCTAATCTTGTAGTGCGTAAGGTATGCACACCTTCATAAAAAGTATCCACATGCAATGGACTAACTGGTTCAGTGTTCAATATGATGGGAGTTGGTAAGTGGATTGAAACTTCTATTTAATATGATGAGTCATTCTATAGTCCATGGCAAGGGATATTATTCACCACTGGTTTGGGTATTCTAGTTATAAAAATAATTATACCCAAACTTTTTAGTGCACCTAAGTTTGCCAAATGGTGAAGAACATGTGCTCCTAAAAATAAGGTCACAGGGTCTAATCTTACAGAAGGTAAGGTATGCACACCTTCATGAAAAGTATCCACATGCAATGGACTAAATGGCTTGGTGTTCAATGTGATGGGGGTTGGTAAGTAGATTGAAACCTGTGTTCAATGCGATGAGGCATTCCACAGTCTATGGCTAAGGATATTATTCACTACTGGTTTGGGCATTCTGGTTATAAAAACCCTTGTACCCAAACTTTAAGTGCGGCTGAATTGGCCTAATGGTGTAGAACATGTGCTCCCAAAGGAAGGTCACAAATTATAATCTTGTAGGGGGTAAGGTATGCACACCTTCATAAAAAATATCCACATGAAATGGTCTAACCAGCTCGGTGTTCAATGCAACAGGGGTTGGCAAGTGGATTGAAACCTATGTTCAATGTGATGAGGCATTCCATAGTCCATGACAAGGCATATTATTCATCACTGGTTTAGGCATTCTGGTTTTGAAAATGCTCATACCCAAAATTTACCAATGTGATGGAGGTGTATTGATAGAGTAACTTTGTTGTCACATGCACCAACCAGGTTCAAATCTCAGAGGTATTGGAGGCTAGTTGTGGTTGATCATTCGTATTAGGTCAGTTGTAGTTGTTTCAATGGCATTCACTAGTTATGGTGGTATATTTGGTATTCATCGATTGTGACTATATTGTTGGTATTCGCCATTTGTGGTGGTATTGTTGGTATTCATTGATTATGGTAGTATTATTAATATTCACTGATTGTGGTGATATTATTAGTATTGATCGATTATAATCATATTACTAATATTGATTTATTGTAACTATTAAATTGTAATAGATTTTTGCTCTGATCAAAAACTTTGTATCTATCTAGAAAACTAAAAAAAATTAATAAAAAAAAACTAAATATTTTCTATTTATTATTAAAAAAATAAATTACATAAGGATTAAAAACCCCACAAAAATTGAAATATTTTTCTCTTAAATTTGTTACCTATGTGAGTTCGTTGCACTACATCAATTAGTAAATAAGTAGTGTTCTTGATAGATTGAACTAAAACAAAATATTATTTTTTAATAAATGATTAATATATTAAATTTAAAATTATTATTTGTAAATAAAAAATTTAATAATTTTTTAAAATTTAAAATATATATAAAAATTAAAATTATTTTTTATAAAAATATTTATTAATAATATTTTGAAAAAAGTGTGCAGTAAATTTGAAATCCTTATTTATCTAGAAAAAGGAAAAAAAAATAAAATTCTCCTAATCTTTTTTTACATGAATTGTTAAAAACATAAGATGTAGCAAATTTGAAGATCTTGTTTATAGAGAAAATGAAAATAAAATTAAGATATATTTTGTTGTTATTTATTTTTAATTTATTAAGATAAATATAAATAATAATTTTGGGTTTTGTATTGTAGGTTAGTTTTATTTTTAAATGTTATTTAATTATGAAGCCCAAAAGAATAAATAATAATGAAAATAATAAATTATATAATTAAAAATTATTTTAATAATATAAAAAATTTAGGTGAAATATCAAAAGTGTTTTACATAAAATATTAATATCAACAATAATAAATGTTTTAATAATTAGTTGATATCTATAAAATAGTTCTAAGTGTTTAACAAATTTATATGAATGATAAATACATTTTGTATGTAATTTTAGTATTAAATGATATATATATATATATATATATATATATATATATATATATATATATATTTTGTATATATATAATTAAAATTATACAACCTTTAAAAAGATAAGACAAAAGGTAAGATAAAAAGGATGCATGTATATTATATAAAATGGGTCACATGGGGCTTAGAACATAAGTGTCATTTTTGATAGATCCATGAGCATCACTCAAGCTCATAATACATATCTCTAACATAGGAAAGAAAGAATGATTGATGAAAGACAATCAAAAGAGAGACATGGATCATCTAAAGTTGACAAACATGCCATTGATTTTTAATTTGGACAAATAATTAATAGGTACAAATAAATTTAAAAATTATTTGATTTTAAAATTAATAAATTAATGTAAGTCATGTATAAGTATTTTCAGTCTTTTATATAATGATATTATACATATTCCTTCAAAAAATTACAATTATAATTTAATTTATAAAATTTTAAATCAAATTCATAAAATATAATCGATAAATTTTATTCTAAATATAATTATTTAAATTTACAAAAATGTTAAATAAATATAATCATCTTCACCACCATCATCTCTATAAAAAAAAATGAATTACTTTAACAATTAATTACATAAAAATGAATAATATTACATGGTGATAAAGTTTCTTTTATTTGTTTTTACAAATTCAAAAAATTAAAGTATAATTACAATCTCATAAATAGACAAATGAAATGATTTATGTTAATCAAATTTAAAATATCTTTTTTTTTGGTAAGAAATTACAATAATATCAAAATTTGTAAATGCCTTACCAAATATTCATATTTGATATTTAGGTATAGACTTATATTTATAAATTAATTGATAAACTGTAGAAAAATAATTAGATATAATAACAATTTTACTTTTAAATACAAGAATTTAAATAATAGCAATTTATTATTTTTTATATTAGTTTCTTTTAGATTTGAGTTATAATATAGTTATGACTAATTCAATTTAAAATACTTAACAAAGTATGTAGAAAATGATATCACGGTATTTATAATCTTTTCAATTGAAATGGTTCAAAAAAGGTAATGTAAATTCAAATTATTTTAGTATATTAAAATTTATAATTATTTTTATTAATATAAATTTTTACAAGATTTTTTTAATTGTATATTTGAAAGTATTATATGGAATCATTGAATTATATAGAATGTTACTTTATCTATTTATATTTTGGAAATAAACATATAACATATTTAAAATGTTGAGGAAGCATACATCCAAATCAATGAGTTCTTTTAGTTAAAGAGTGACAAATAAGGGGTATCTACACCATCAAAATTATGAAGGACATAATCCTAATCTTAAATGTTTGATTCTTTATGTTAATTATCTAGAAGGATTTGTACCATGATAGATAGATATAAATAACCATAATGAACCCCAAAAACTATCAAGATAATAAATTATCAATAGGCAAAGCTTCTAAAAACAATAACTTGTATTATTGAAGTAATTACAAACCCAAACCATGTTTAAATAAGCCTCAACTCATAATTTAGAGTTGTCATGCAAAAAGTAAAAAAAAACTAAAATCTAAAAAAAAAAACCATTTTTTTTAGTAGCTGCTATTTATTGTAAGTTTTGCATGCAAATGCACACATTTATAAAAGTTTCCTAAAATAACATAAATTCTAAAATTAATTTATCAAATAAAATTCAACTATAGTTGATATCTGGTGATAAAAATAACTATAATTAAAATTGAATTAAAAAATATTTATAAATAAATAAGTGGTAGACTTCATTTAATATTCTACTCTATATTTAGTATTAAACATATTTTATTATTTTAATAAGTTAAATATGATTCTAACTACCAACACCTAACCAAAGCAATTTTTCACTCTTGGAAACCTTTTTAATCATATTTAAATATTAAAGAAATATTGTTAATAGTAATAGGTATGCATTTCTAAGTTCATATTTTATAGACAAATTTTTTATACCATTTTACATAAGATAAATCATTTCTATGTCTTTTCAGTGCCTACATATTTGTTCTCCTAAATGATTAAGTATTATTATTTTAAAATGTCTAATTACATGTGATTCATTTATTTTCATTCTTTAAAACTAGTTAAATATGAGATTTGGGTAGTCCCACATCTAAGAATGGTCAATTTGAAACAATAATAACTATTCTCAGCCAAATGTTCACAAACAACTGTGTCACCTGCAATTTAAATGACTCAAATCAATTGTAAGTAAAATAATTATAATAAAAAAATGTCTTGTGATATATAATCTTATATGGGATTAAGCTCATCCAATCTATTTGATCAATTCATTTGCATCTCATTGACATTTTAACATTAATTTTATATATATATATATATATATATATATATATATATAGATTATATATAATATGTGAAGAATTATATATATATATATGAATTTTAATAAATTATATATAATATGTGAAAGAAAATTAGGTAATTGAATTCAAAAAATAATTAATTATAAAATTTGAATTACATAAAATGAACCAACCATATATCAATTGATTTGGAATGGCAACAAACTCTGACCAAAATAGAGGCTTTTTGGTATGAGGATTGTTTTGTTTGGTGGCTTGAGGATTGTTCCTAAGAATTGATTTGTTTGAAGCTCCTGAGAGAAAGGAACAAACAAGATTTATAAGATATGTATTGTTAGACTTTTTTCTGTAGCAAACAAGCTTTATAGGAAATGTATTAGTAGACTTTTTTTACTGTAGTAATCAAGCTTTATGGATTATGTATTTGTGGATTTTAGGGAAAATATTTAAAAACTATACATTTTAAGTTTAAGATTTAATAAGTATATTATATAATTTTTAATTTTTTTTTAAAATATTAATAAGATTATATTGTTATTAATTTATTATTTTTAATTAATTTGTTTAATTAGTGAGAAATATAAATTTGAATTTATTTATTATAAAATAAATTTGTCAAATATAAATAATTAGTTAATTCATAAATATTTTTATTGATTAATATATAAAAGTATTAAACATGATGAGTCTTTAATAATGGATTATTCAAATCAATATGAACATATTGATAACATGTAATTTTGTAAATAAATTGGTACTAATAAATAATGTTTATATATAAAATTAAGGTGACAGTTGTAATTGTTTTTATACACTGCTATTGAATATAAATTAAATAATTATTAATTTTAATTTATTTTAAAATATATATTTTTATAAATATCTCATCATATATATTAAATTTATTATAAATATTAAATTCTCTCATTTATTAATTTTTTATTACTTCTAACATAACACTCTCCTAACACAAAATAATATATGTAAAAGTTTGGATAAAACATTACTTTCCTTCATAATATCTAACCTATTTCATATAGTACAATATTTTTCATATTTTATTAATTATAAAAAATGAAAACATATCATACCGAACATATTGATCCGGTTTAATAAATGCATAGTTAGTATTAATTAGTATCCAAAATACTATAAACTAAATACATACCTAATTAAATGGGAAATATACACTTAAATAGATATCAAACATGTAAGTAATAGAGGCTTGCATTTGTTTGTATAGATTTGTAATTGCAATGTAGACATGGAAACACATAACACGAGCTAAGATATAGTTATTTAATGCATATGAAGATTGTTTGTTATTATTGTCAGAATTGTATGAACATAGCTGATAATAAGATTATCAGGACCGTACAAATATTTATAGTAATTGATTGTTTATTAAAAAATAGTTTTTAGGTTCACTTTCTTAAATATACTTTATCTTCTTTTCTTAATATGTACATTATAACTTTTATATTTTCACCACAAACTTCTTTAAGAAAATATAGAATGAACGTTTCTATTAGAATTAGCGTAGTTAGTATGAATTAATTAGTCCTCTATTAATTATATCATTTACGATTAAAACTATGAAACTAATTTTGAAAATTACATAGCAAAAATAATATATAATTATATGTAAACAAAAATTCATAATGAAATACTAAATGTGTAGTATGTTATTTTCCCTACCAATCATATTATTTAAGATTGAAACAATGAAATTAATCTTGAAAATTGCATAACAAAAATAATATATAATAATATGTTAAAAAAAAAAAAAAAAAATTATAATGAAATACTAAATGTGTATTGTGTCATCTTCTTTTCAAATGATTTTTATAATAGAAAAATAAAAATTTGTATAATTAAAATAATACAAAATAAAAGAATGTTTACTTTAATAATTTCACGATTGTTTAAAAATGATCGTTTTAATTAATTTTCATTATTTATAATTTTTATAAATAAATTAAAACACTTATTTATAAGAGACTTTAAATTCAAATTATATAATTTTAACATATATGCCAAATTTTAAACAATTAAAAATATGTTAAAGAAATTGGATTAATTGGACCTAATAAACTAAAAAGAGAGGGAAAATAAAAGATACAATACCATATACCTATTTTTGGCAAGTTGTTAGGACTATATAGTTAAGTCTTAATAAGGGATCCGATCATATGAAATGATGTAGGAGGAGGTGCAATGGTTGAAAATATATATATATATATATATATATATATATATATATATATATATATATATATGAGAATTAATATTATTGAAATTAATTATTTAATTATGACAACATTGATAAAATTAAATTATTTTTAACTGTTTACATAATATCTTACTTTGGAATATATATTAAACTATAAATTAAATATTATAAGCACACCATTCAAAATATAAATCAATATCATTAAAAAAAATAAAAATAAAAATATTCAATATAAAATCATTTTATTTTATCTATTTAGTGATGCAATCACTTCATAGAATTCATGCAATCACTTCATATAATCACTTTATATATTTCATAAGAATGCTTCCTCTTAATGTGAATGCTTCCTCTTGAATTTTTCTTTCTTTGAATATAAAAATATTTTGGTCGCTGTGGATAATCTTCTTCTTTTAAAAGATAGCATCTCACCCTTTGATATATGAGCCTTTTAAATTATCCATTGATACCCGGAGCTTTTCCCTCCAGCGCTTTCAATAGTTTAAACTTCATTTTAAATATCTAATCTTTTAAAGATAGCTTTTATTTTTAATAAATTAGAACAAGCTCTTTTATATCCTTAGAAAATTAAATGAAGCTTCTAGTTAGGCAATTTTTTATCAGAAATTCTTTACAGAACACATGCTAACAAAACTTTAAAAATTAGTGCATTAATTTGTGATATGTAAAATGTGCTTTAACAAAAATTTGATAAATTAATAAAATAATTATAATTAACTTTAATGTAATGATAATATATCATAAAGTTTGTTTACAAATTTTGATGATATAAAAAAGGTGCAAATTATTTAAAAACTAGTACAATAATTATAATATTTATAAAATATAATTATTAAAAATATGAAAACTATTATTAATTATATATATATTCTAAAAATGATTCTTTTCCAATCAAAACACACCTATTAAATATTATACATTTATATTGATAAAAAATAAAAAACAATATATATATATATATATATATCCTTCTTGTTAATTTTCTTTGCCAAAAGCTCCTCCTTTAAAATGTTAATTTCTTCTTTCATTTAATGATAAATCTTTCATATGAGTTCCTCCTCTTCCAAATTTAATACCTTCTTTTAAAATTTACCCCCTCTTCTATCGATTTTCTTTAACAATTGTTCCTCCTTGAAAACGTAGATATATTCTATATGTTGTTTTAAATGGTGTAAATGATAAACACTCTAAGATGAGTTCCTGCTTCTCTTACAAATCAACTATCTCCTCTACCAAATCCACTCCTGCCTTTGTTAAAGCCACTACCCCATCTATCATTTTCCTCTACTAAATGTTTCTCCTCACATATTTTTATAATAGTTGTATTTAATTGTAAAAGTGAGGGCCCTTGTTTATTCAATTTTATCTTATATATGCGAATTTTTCATGTCACAATTATTTAAACAAATTAATTAATAAATACATGTTTTTTTATATATAATACAAAAGTTAAAATTTCAACAATTTAATTGATGATTTTTTTTAATCTTAAATTTTAAGATATATCACTTATAATGAAATATATCTTAAAATTTAGGCTAAATTGTATAATGATATATAAAATAATCAAAATATTTATTTTATACTAATTTTTTAATTAATGGTAATTAAATTTATTTCAACTTTTGATTCAATAAAATATTTTATAATTTTAATTAGTAAATAATTATTATGTATATTAAATATTAATTTTAGTGAAATTTTTAGTAGTGTATATTTTTATTATTTATTCAAATGACCTTTATAAATAACTATTTATTTAAATTAAAAATATATAAAAAAATAAAATTTTCATTAAAATTAATATTTAATTGAAATTATTGGTAAAATCTTTCAATTTAATATTTAAAATATTATATACCTCTTTAAATACTAAATCTTTTTCTTTTTCTATTTTTTCAATACACTAAAATATAATATTATGAAAGTTATTTGATTGATATATAAATATCTTCATTTTCTAAAATGCTAATATTATTTAAAATCGCAAGTTTTTAAAGCTCCACCTTATTTCATAAATATTACAAATATATATAAAAAAACATGGCTTTAAAGAAATAACTATTCATTAAAAATAATTTATTAAAAAGATAAATTACATAAAAATTTAAAAACACCGCAAAAAATTTAAATATTTTTATATCGTAAATTAAATAATTGTTATGAGTTCTTTTTTGCAAAACTAACTAGTAAATAAGTTGTATCTTTGGTAAGTTGACCTAAAACAAAATTAAGATCTTTTTGAAAATTAAACAATATCTTAAATTTAAATTTAAGGTTATTATTTATAATTAAAAAATTAAATAATTTTTAAAAATTGAAAATATATTAAATTTAAAATTAATGTTTAATAATAATAAATTAAGTTGTTAATAAGTGTATATCATATTTAAAATATTTATTCATATAAAAAATAAAAAACCAATTTTTTAAATTTCTATTTATTAATATTTGATTCATAATTTTAATTTAGTTCATTCACACGTCAAAATGATTATCTCAAAAAGTTCATTGTTGCTATAAGCTATTTTATTCACTTATAGTATTTTTAAAAAAATTTGGAGGCCATACGTAATCATCTAAAAGTCTAAAATTATTGTTTAATGATTTTTTTGAGAATTTTTTATTTTTAGAAATTATATATTTTTAGGACTAGATGTCAACTTCAATTGAATTTCATCTCATATGCCAATTTTAGTATTTAGAGTATTTGGAGAGATTCTTAGAGCTACATGTGCTTAGATGCAAAACTTACTAAAATTAGTAGCACTTAAAAATAAAAGTTTTATTTTAAGATTTTAGTTTTATTTTTATTTTTTGCATGTCAACTCTAATTCCAAGTTGATGCTTATTTAATAATGGTTTGAGTTTGTAATTATTTCAATTCATTCAATACAAATCAATTATGAGTATTGTTTCAGAACTTTGTCTACTAGTAATTTTATTGTCTTTATAGTTTTCAGCTTCATTATCTAATATCAGAGCTCATAACTTTCAGAGGCCATAAATTTTTCCCCGTAGCTCCATTTGAACTCTTCCACATGCTAAAATGACCATTTCTAAAAGTTCGTTGCTGCCATAAGATACTCTATCCACTTATAGTTATTTTGAATATCATTAGAGGGTTCAAAATTATCATATAATTTTTTTTCAAGAATTTTCTATTTTTAGAAATTGTATATTTTTAGGATCGTATCTCAACTTTAGTTGAATTTCATCCCATGGGCTAATTTTAGTGTTTAAAGTATTTTGGGATATTTCTAAAGCTATGCATTCTTACATGCAAAACTTACTAAAAATAGCAGCTATTAAAAATAGAAGTTTGCATGCACAAAATTGAAATATCATGCAATGATTTGGTGCGATCATATACAACAATAAATGTAAAGTAAAAGTAAAGAGAATATTAATTCATGAAGAAAGATGGAGAAGACACTGAGGGAGAAATTTCTTCCTGTGGATTATGCACAAACCCTATACATAAGATTTTAGAATTTGAGGCAAAAAGATCACAGTATACAAGAGTATATAGATGAGTTTTATAAGCTTTTTATACAAGTAGAGCATGATGAAACTAAATAGCAGAGGGTTGCAAGTTATGTAAATAGTTTGAAATTTACTATTTAAGATGAATTAAGCATGCATAGAATACATTGCATGGAGGAGGATTATCAATTAGCTTTGAAGGTAGAAGAAAAACAAAATTGATAGAATTTCAGAAGAATGTCTCCTAGTCAAAGAAGAGGTAGGTCCCCTCCAATAAGGGGATGAGGTAGGTTGAATACCACCAAAAGTAGGTTTAATACTAATAAAGGTGAATCATCACATGGTACAGAAAGACAAGATGCGAATAAGAATACCAACAAAGAGGAAGAGGGTTTCAAAGATGATGAGGGTATAGTGGTGCTAGAGGATGGTTCCTAAATCAATGTAGATCTTATTTTTGTTATATATGTGGATAAAATGGCATAGATCATTTGAGTGGTTACACTATCAATATCAAAAAAGGAGGCAAAAAGATCACCTAAGAGTGAATCTAGTTAAGGCTAAGATAGAATAGCAAAATACTGAAGTTACACCAGCAAATGTTGGAGAGAATATCATAATGAGAAGAATAATGATCACTCCAAGAAGGAATAAGTGTATAATAAAGAAGGTGGTGATGCATAGTTGTGATCAAATATTTTTTGAACAAGATGTACTTCGGGTAGAAAGGTATGTAAAGTAATTATATATGGTGGTGATTGTGAAAGTATGGTTTCTAAATAAATGATAGAGAAACTAAATTTGTAATGTGAAAAGCATCCTAATCCTTATCATATTTTATAGCTCAATAAAAGGAATAAGGTTACAGTAGATAAAAGGTGCTTAATCAAGTTTTCTATAGGAAAAAGTTATAATGATGAAATATGGTGTAATTTTATTATGATGGATTCATGCCATTTATTAATGGAAAGACCATGGTAAATTGATAGGAAAGTAATTCATGATGGAGCAAATAACATGTACACTTTTTGGAAAGGTGGTACAAACGTAGTTTTATTACCTCTTAAAGAGGAAGAGAATATAGAAAGCATGCTATCTACTAAAGAATTTATCCAAGATATGAAGGTGACAGATTATTATAATGTATTAGTAGCAAAGAATGAAGACACATAAATGGTGCAAACACTAATAAAAGCAACAAGAGTGTTGAAATAATATGCATATATTATGCTTGATGAGTTACCAGATGGTTTACCATCGAAGAGAGATATTCATCATCACATTGATTTGATTTCAGAATTAGCTTTACCCAATCAAATAACTTATAAGATGAGTTCAATAGAACATTATGATCCGTAAACTTACATTGAATCAACTCAAAGTGAAGTTTTAAATATGAATATTGAATTTCTCAAAAAACTTATCAAATTCTCAAAAAGCTCAAAAAAAATTGCAAAATGTTTTGGCATAAAACATTCTCGGTTGTTGAATCAGTTTTTGTAATAACATTTTGTTATAATTGTCAAAATGAAAATTACTTGCATGAGTTCATTTACTAAATAAACCAAATCAGCAAACTAAAATAAAATCATGCATCAAAATGACATTTACCAAAAACACGAAACATGATAATGGAATTTGGCTCAACAATTGATGCCTACATCTCTGGGTTCTCCAAAAGAGTGGACCGTTTCCATTAAGGGAACTTCAAACACCTAGAAACAATAAACAACTTTCTTGCAAGTTGATCTCTCAATGCAAAAATTCACTTTCACCATGACTGATAATCAAGCCTGGCACCTTCAAATTTCGTGAGTCTTCATACCTACAAATTTGCTTTAAAAGTCCTAAAAATCTCCTCTATGGGCTTAAAAATACTCCTCCAATATGTAAATTGGATAAAAAAAGTATTAAGGCTGAGTATTATGGTCGAAAAATGGATAAAAATCTATTACATAAGCTTTTCCAAAACTTTTACAAAGTCTCGGCCTCTTAAAATAAAAAAACACAGTTCAAAACTTTTTTAATTCAAATACAAATCCGTGCCTTTATACTCAATTGCAAGCCTATAGCACAAGTGGTCAAGGCTATTCAATTTTGGGTGGCAAGTCAGGGGTTCAAACCACCTCCCACTTTTCTAAATGCCTTGACTGAGTATGAATCAGCGTCTCCTTGTTGGGTGCACTTAGGATCTCCACCCTAGGTGCCAAGCATGTAGTTTGAATGCTTTGACTTCTTCTTTTCCTCCTTTTTGGCACCTTGGACTTTGAAAATATCAAATGACATGTGAATAAAAAAACACCAAAGCCAATTTTTTTGCATATGATTTTTTTTTCCATGTGTAAAATGGCTATTGGCACACTTAGAATTTC
The DNA here is from genome assembly GCA_037957365.1 of Torreya grandis. NCBI lineage: Eukaryota > Viridiplantae > Streptophyta > Pinopsida > Cupressales > Taxaceae > Torreya > Torreya grandis. Next base: position 1,338,961 of record JARHVA010000119.1, on the reverse strand, counting down.
AACAGTGCCATGTGTCAACCTCTGATAGGTCCAAATGTTGATGCATTCTCGAAACACGTGCCAAATGTCGTGAGTGATTTTTTTGACAAATCTTCAAATGACCATATCTTGAGCATCTAGACTCCGTTTTGCGAACCACAAAAAGCATCAAAAATATCTCGACAAGATCTAAAGTGTGCCACCACTAAAACTCTAACTTGAAACCTTTTTTAGAACCCAATTTTTGATCACATGAAGAATTAAATAAATAGGTTATTGAATTGTTAAAAAAGAAACTGATAAGAGAGAAAATGAGTCTATGTGCAACACTAGCATTGCTAACTCCAAAGCAAGATGGAGGATGAAAACTGTGTATGGATAGTAGAGCAATTAATAAAATTACAATCATGTATCAATTTCATATAATTTGTTTAGATGATATGATGGATGTGCTTGCAGGAGCAAAATATTTTACCAATATTGATTTAAGGAGTGGTTATTATTAGATTCAAATTCATGAAAGAGATGAGTAAAAAACTACATTAAAGATTAGGGATGTCTTATATGAGTGGATGGTGATGCCATTCAGATTATTTAATGCACCTAGCACATTTATGAGGGTGTTGAATATAGCTACGAGAATATATTGGTAAGTTTGTGGTTATTTATTTTGATGATATTTTGATATCTAGTAAGACTAAAGAAGAACACTTATAATACTTGAGAATGGTACTGGATGTGTTAAGAAAGGAGAAGTTGTATGTAAATTTAAAGAAGTGCAGGTTAATGTAGAATAGTTTGGTATTTTTTAGATTTATAATTTTAGTAGATAGTGTGAGAATCGGTGAAGGAAAGATAAAGACAATTATTGAGTGGCCTATTCCAAAAAACAATACAAAAGGTAAGGATTTTCCATGGTTTAACAAATTTTTACAAAAAAAATATTAAAAATTTTAGTATTATTGTGGCACCAATAATACATTGCATGAGAGGGAATGAATTTGCATGGACTAGAGAAGCCATATAAAGCTTTGAGTTATTGAAAAAACAAAGATTACAGAAAGATTAATTTTAGCATTACCATATTTTAACAAAGAGTTTGAGGTTGATTATGATGATTCATTTGTGGGAATTGGTGTTGTGTCGAGTGAAGAATAAAATCAAATAAAATACTTTAATGAGAAATTGAATAAGGTATGAAAAAATTTATGCAATTGTACAAGCATTAAGACATTAGAGGTATTACCTAGTACCTATAATGTTTAAATTTATGCAATTGTACAAGCATTAAGACATTAGAGGTATTACCTAGTACCTAAGGAGTTTATTCTATTTACAAATCATGAGGCTTTGAAGTATGTGAATACATTAAAAAAGTTGAATAGTAGACATGCAAATTGAGTTTCTTTCTTGGAGGGGTATACTTTTATGTTGAAACATAAATTAAAAAAATAGCTTTAGGTAGCTGATGCATTGAGCAAGAGAGTAGAATTATTAACTACTATGATGAGTGAAATAGTTGGATTTGAACCTATCAAAGAACTATATGATACATATCCATATTTTGGTAGGATAGTTAAAAAGTGTAGGAATCCATTAACAGGTGAGACATATACTATTAACCATGATTATATTATACAATAAAGTTATCTCTTCAAAGGGAAATAATTGTGCATTTCAGTTGGGTCTCTACGAGATAATATAATAAGAGAATTATATAGTGGAAGTTAGATTGGACATTTTGGTAAGACAAAGACAATAGCTTTGGTGGAGGAAATTTATTTTTTGGCCAAAGATGAAGAGATATGTGATAAGGTATATTTCTAGGTATAGTATATGTCAGGTGGCTAAAAGATATTCACAATATACTGGACTATACATATCATTACTGATTCTAAGAGGACCATGGATAGATTTGAGTATGGATTTTGTGTTGGGATTACAAAACACACAAAGAGGTGATTCAGTTTTTATTGTTGTAGATATAGTTTTTAAAATGGTTCTTTTTATTACATGTAAGAAAACTAATGATGCCACTTGAGTTGCATAATTATTTTTTAAGGATATTATGAGATTGCATGGTGTTTCAAAAACTATTACTTCATACAGGAACAAAAAAATTCTAAGTCAATTTTGGAGGACTTTATGAAAGAAAATGGGTATTAAGCTACAATTCAGTAGTGCATATAACCCACAAACAAATAGACAAATAGAAGTTGTGAATAAAATTTTTAAATATTTGTTGAGATGCATAGTGGGAGAGAAGCTCAAGCAATGGGACTTGGCTTTACCACAAGCTCAGTTTGCATATAAAATTTCAGTGAATAGATCAATAGGAAAATCACTATTTCAAATTGTTTATGGGAGAAATCCTATGGGTATTTTAGATTTGATATAATTATCAATTACAGATCAAATTAGTGATGATGCAAAAACATATTCAAAGCATATCCAATAGCTACAAGGAGTAAGAAGAAAGTTGTAGGAGAGTAATGAAAAATATAAAGCATCAACAAATGTTGAAAGAGGATCTAAGGTATTTGACAAAGGAGAGTTGTTAATGGTTTACCTGAGGAAATAAATATTTCCAAAAAGCATTTACAACAAGTTGAAGTATAATAAAATTGGACTATGCAAAATTGTGAAGAAAATTAATGACAATGCTTATGAGATAAGTTTACCACAAAATTTTGATATCTCTTCGGTATTTAATGTTTTAGATTTATATAAATTCCATGAAAAATATGGTGAAGGTGATGAATATGAAGAAGTAAATTGGTAGCAACAGGTTCCAAAAAATAAGAAAAAAAGGTTAGTGCAAGTTTTAGATATGAAGACAGTGATCACAAGGAAAGGGAATAGTAATAGGTATTTGGTATAGTGAGAAGGATTGCAGTAAGAAGACAACATTTGGATTAAAAATTTAGAGATAAATAAGATTGACAAATAAAATGGTAGTAGTATAATTAGGGCAACTTGCAGGAGCCGAGTTGTTTTCAACCAGAGGAGAATGATGTAGAAAAAAATTAGCCAAACTTCCAGAGGCCATAACTTTTGACCCATAGCTTTGTTTGAGCTCTTTCATGTACCAAAATGACCATCTCGAAAAATTTTGATGCTTTCATAAGCCACTAAATCTACTTATAATTATTTTTAATAATTTTTGGAAGCCATATGTGATCATCTGAGGGTCTAAAATTACCGTTTAATAATTTTTTTAAAAATTTTCTATTTTTAAAAATTATATATTTTTAGAACTAGACGTCAACTTTAGTTTAATTTCCTTTCATAGGCTAATTTTAGCATTTATATTATTTTGAAATGTTTTTAGAGCTACACACGCTTGAGTGTGAAACTTACTAAAAATTGTATTTGCTAAAAATAAAAGTTTTTTTAGATTTTAGTTTTTTTTTAAATTTTTCATGTCAACTTTAATTTTGAGTTGAGGCTTATTTCATCATATTTTAAGGTATAATTATTTTAAATCATTTAATATGAATCAATTCTAATAATTTTATTGTCTTGATAGTTTTCGGCTTCATTATTTATTCATATATTAAAAAAATTCTCTAAATTTTCATAGATTAATTTCAAAAAATATAAGGAGCAACAAATTTGAAGTCCTCCTCTATAGAAATAAGGATATTATTATTAAAATAATAATTTTATTTTTTTTGTTTTTAAGTATCATTTAATTAAAGACCTTGAAACAATAATTAATAATGAAAATAATAAATTACATACTAAAAAATTCAAATAGTCATTTATAATATGAATAATAATTTTGAGTTTTTTAAAATTATGGATAAGTTTGGTTTTTAGGTATCATTTAATTACAGAGCTTGAAACAATAATTAATAATGAATATGTAAATTACATAATAAAAAATTCAAATAATCGAAAGAGATGCATACACATTAAAAAATTGGGCCACACAAAGCCTTAGAATAATGGAGGTCATTGAGAAGAGAGATATGAGTTATTAGAAGTTGACAAACATTCAAATAATATCTAAATAGAATTAATAATTGATAAATATATAAATATATTAAAATTATTTAATTTCACAATTAATAAATTTTTATAAATTATATTTAGATATTTAAATTATTTTAAATAATGATATTAGATATGTTTGTGAAAACATTTACAATCGCAACTTAATTCATAAAATCTTAGATCAAATTTATAATATATAACTTTTAAAAGTTTAAATAATCATATAACCAATAAAAATGGTTATTAAAAAATCAATTTCACATATTTTGTTTGATATAAATTTATTTAGTTTATATTATCTTAGTTCATTTTGAAGATGTTTCTTATCTTTCTTATGTGTTAATTTAGAATAGTGAAGATTATCATTAATAAGACATTTTTAAAATCATATTTTAAAAATAACTTAAGTGAAATATGTTGTCTAAATAATATGTTATATTTTATAATTATTTTAATATAAAAATATGTTAAATAAGTATAATTATTATCATTTTTAACTAAACAAATTTAAATTAAAGTAACAATTATAAATATTATGATGGTAAAGTATCTTTTATTTATTTTCATAAATTCAAAAAAATAAAAAACATTACCATTCTATAAATTAAAAAATAACATGTTTTATATCAAACAATTTACAAGTATTTATTTGAAAGAGAGAAAAAATAAAATTAAAATTTGTAAATGGTCAACTAAACATTTGTGTTCAGTGTGGACTTACATTTACAAATTAATTAATTTTAAATTTTAAAAAAATAAATAAATAAATCAACAATTACATTTTTAAATGAAATATAAAAATATAAATATTATTATTATTTATTTAAATTTTAATATTATTAATATTAAATTAATTTGTAAACTTTAATAAAGTAGACCCAAAAAAAAAAGGGGGGAATTTAACTTTAAATTATTCTCATACATTGTGATTTATTAATATCTTTGTTGATTTTAATTTTCATGCTGAAAACAATCTTTTTGATTAAAAAATAAAAATTTAACTTTAAATTAGTTTAATATATTATAATTTTAGTCAGTTTATATTATTAAATTTATTTAAAATTTAAATTTATTATATTAAAGTTCAATTATAAGTCATTACATGCATCAAAAACTTTATCACTTAAGGTTGACTTGGTGGCATCCAGAAATTGCAATGATGATGAAAACCCAAAACAGCACTGGCTCCTCGTTTTTCAAGACATAATTTGATGGTGTTGAAGTGATAGACCAGACAATTGAAGGAAACATATCCGCCATTTTAATAACGGCAAATGTAGAGACAATTAGTCTTTTCTTCTCTGAATCGAAGGGACTGTAGAGACAATTTGCCTTTCCGACAAATCTCGATTTGATTTCCTTTTGTGTTTGCCAGTGGAATAAAAGAAAGTTCTGAAAATTTCAATATATATTATTTATGTCGTAATGCATGTCAAAATTTATTCCAATTTTTATACTAATATATAAATAATCAAATTGATTACTTTAATTTTTATTTTTTTAAAATGAAAATTAAATTTGTTTCAGTTTTATATATATATATATATATATATATATATATATATATATATATATATATATAATTTTTATTGTAGATATTAAATAATTTTTACATAAATATTAATTTTTAATAGAATTTTTATTTATGTATAGTTTATCATTTATTCAAATAATTTCCATAAATAATCATTTATTTAAATAATATTTTTACTTAAATTAATATTTAATAAAATTATTTGTGAAAATTTTCAAGTTAATTTTAATTATTATATATTTTATTATATAATTAAAAAAATATGAATAAATAAAAAATATTATAATGAAGAACACGTGTTCCCAAAAGAGAGGTCACAGGGTCTAATCTTGTAGTGAGTAAGGTATGCACACCTTTGTGAAAAGTATCCATACGCAGTGGATTAACCGGTTCAGTGTTCAATGCGACGAGAGTTGGTAAGTGGATTGAGACCTATGTTAAATGCGACAATGCATTCTATAGTCCATGGCTAGGAATATTATTCACCACTAGTTTGGGTATTCCGGTTATAAAAAAAACTGTACCCAAACTTTTTTAGTGCCCCTGAGTTGGCCAAACGGTGAAGAACATGTGCTCCCAAAAAGGTCACAGGGTCTAATCTTACAAGAGGTAAGGTATGCACACCTTCGTGAAAAGTATCCACATGCAATGGATTAACTGGCTCGGTGTTCAATGCGACAGGGGTTGGCATGTGGATTGAACCCTGTGTTCAATGCGATGAGGCATTCCACAATGTATGGATAAGGATAATATTCACCATTGGCTTGAGCATTCTGGTTATAAAAGTCCATGTACCCAAACTTTAAGTGCATATGAGTTGGCCTAATGGGAAGAACATGTGCTCCCAAAAGAAATGTCACAAATTCTAATCTTGCAGGGCATAAGGTATGTACAACTTCGTGAAAAGTATCCACATGAAATAGACTAACTAGCACGGTGTTCAATGCAATAGGAGTTGGCAAGTGGATTGAATCCTGTGTTCAATGCGATGAGGCATTCTACAATCCATGGCTAGGCATTTCGGTTATAAAAATGCTCGTACCCAAACTTTACCAATGAGATGGAGGTGTATTGGTAAAACAACTCGGTTATCACATGCACCACCCAGGTTCAAATCTCAGAGGTATTGGAGGATAGTTGTGGCCGATCATTGGTATTAGGTCAGTGGTGGTTGTTTAAATGGTATTTGCCAGTTTTGATGGTATTGTTGACATTCATCAATTGTGACCATATTACTGGTATTCACTAGTTGTGGTCGTATTATTAGTATTCATCGATTATGATAGTATTGTTAGTACTCACTGATTATGGTAATATTATTAGTATTGACCGATTATAACCATATTAATGATATTGACCAATTATGACCATTGAATTGTATCAAATTATTGCTCTGATCAAAAACTTCATATTTATCTAAAAAATAAAAAATGATATAATATAAATTCTTTAAACATTTTTTATTTATTGTTAAAAAAATGAATTACATATGGATTAAAAACCCCACAAAAATTGAAATATTTTTCTTTTAAATTTGTTACCTATGTGAGTTCGTTGCACTAAATCAATTACTAAATAAGTAGTATTCTTGGTAGATTGATCTAAAACAAAAGATTATTTTTAAAAAAATAATTAATATATTAAATTTAAAAATAATATATGTAAATAAAAAATTTAATAATTTTTTAAAATTTAAAATATATATAAAACTTAAAATCATTTTTTATTTAAAAAATTAAAAATAATATTTTAAAAAAGTGCATAATAAATTTGAAATCCTTATTTATATAGAAAAAGGAAAAAAATAAAAATAAAATAAAAATAAAAAAAAATCTCTTAATCTTTTTATACATTAATTGTTAAAAACATAAGATGTATTAAATTTGAAGCCCTGTTTATAGAGAAAAAGAAAATAAAATTAAGATATATTTTATTATTTATTTATTTTTAATTTATTAAGATAAATATAAATAATAATTTTGGGTTTTGTATTGTAGGTTAGTTTTATTTTTAAATGTCATTAAATTATGAAACCTAAAAGAATAAATAATAAATTATATAATTAAAAAATATTTTAATAATATTAAAAAATTAAGTGAAATATTAAAAATGTTTTACATAAAATATTAATATCAACAATAATAAATGTTCTATAAAATATTAACATCAACAATAATAAATGTTCTAATAATTAATTGATATCTCTAAAATACATTTTGTGTATATTTTTAATATCAACAATGACACTTTCTTTATATATATATATATATATATATATATATATATATATATATATATATATATATATAAAAATATAATGTGGCCTTATATATAATTCAAATTATCAAAACATAAAAAAGATAAAACAAAAAGGATTCACATACATTATAAAAAATGGGCCACACATCATTCAAGCTCATAACACATATCTCAAAACTACGGAAAACATAGGAGAGAAAGAATGATTGATGAAGGGCGATAAAAAGAGAGACATGGATCATTTAAAGTTGATAAACATGTCATTACTTCTTAATTTGGACAAATAATTAATAGGTATAAATGCATCTTAAACTATTTGATTTTAAAACTAATAAATCCATGTATATCATGTATAAGTATTTGTAGTCCTTTATATAATAATATTATACATATTCCTTCAAAAAATTTATAATCATAATTTAATTCATAAAATCTTAAATCAAATTTATAAAATATAATTGATAAATTTTATTTTAAATATAACTATTTAAATTTAGAAAAATATTAAATAAATATAATCATCTTCACCACTACCATCTCTATTAAATAAAAGTGAATTTCTTAAACAATTAATTAAATAAAAAATAAATAATATTGCATGGTGATAAAGTTTCTTTTATTTGTTTTTACAAATTCAAAAAATTAAAGTAATTACAATCTCATAAATAGACAAATGAAATTATTTATGTCAATCAAATTTAAAATCTCTCTTTTTTAAAGAAGTTACAATAATATCAAAATTTGTAAAGGCCTTACCAAATATTCATATTTGATATTTAAGTATGGAGTTATATTTACAAATTAATTGATAAAAGTGTAGAAAATAATTAAATATAATAACAATTGTATTTTTAAATACAAGAATTTTAAAAAAGTAATTTATTATTATATATATATATATATATATATATAGATTTGAGTTATTATATAGTTAGGACTAATTTAATTTAGAATACTTAACGAAGTACGTATAAAATGACATCATAATATTAACAATCTTTTCAATTGAAATGGTTTTAAAATGTAATGTAAATTTAAATTGTTTTAGTATATTAAAATTTATAATTATTTTTATTGATAAAAATTTTTACAAGATTTTTTTTTAATTGTATATTTGAAGGTATTATATTGAATCACTGAATTATATAGAATGTCAGTATTTCTATTTATATTTTGGAAATAGATATATAATATATTTACAATATTGAGGAAGCATACATCCAAATCAATGACTTTTTTTTGGTTAAGGAATGACAAATGAAGGGTATCTACACCATCAAAATTATATAGAACATGATTCTAATCTTAACTATTTGACTCTTTATATTAAGTATCTATAAGGATTTGTAGCATGATGGATATATATAAATAACCATAAGGAAACCTAAAAACTATCAAGATAATAAATTATCAATAGGCAAAGCTTCTGAAAATAGTAACTTGTATTCATTAGTATTGAATGACTTGAAATAATTACAAACCCAAACCATGTTTAAATAAGCCTAAACTCAGAATTAAGAGTTGTCATACAAAAATTCAAAAAACTAAAATCTAAAAAAACATCTATTTTTAGCAGTTGCTAGTTATAGTAAGTTTTGCATCCAAATGCGCACATTTATAAAAATTTCTCAAAATAACATAAATACTAAAATTAGCCTATCATATAAAATTCAACTAAAGTTGATGTCTGATTGAAATTGATGTATTTACTTTTACCTTTTTATATAGTATGTATGTATTGGGTTCCATATTCAAAATGCTAGAACTCCACGAGTTATTTTGTGATAAACTTACTAGGGAGGAACCCAAATTGTCTCACCTTGAGTCTTCCACCTCTCAAAAAATATTAGTTGCATCACATCCTAAGACTAAGGTAAAAATAAAGAGTAAGAATAGGAACACTCCATCTTAAAATGCACTTAAGTCCAATGCTAACACATCTAAACCCAAATCATCTTCCAAATCTAAGAATAAGTCTAACCTATCTTGCTTCTATTGTGGAAGGATTGGTCATGCAAAGTCTAGGTGTTTGAAGAGAATGTAACCCATAGATGATGCCATTAAGAAACATAATATATCTATCTCCACTCATTATCCATCTCATGATCATGGGGAAGCACTTAATATTGTTGAGAGATCATAGTTACCTATTTTAGATAGTTGGGTTCTAGATTCTAGTGCTTCACACCATATGACTTCTTCAAAGGAGTTATTTATGTTTATTGGTCTACATTCTACTTCTAACATTGAGGTTGGATACTCTTCTTTTAATATGTTAAGGGGAAACGTGACATAGAGCTAGATGTTGGTTGCATCGCTAATGCATTATATGTTCTAGACATCACCACCAATCTATTTTTAGTTTATCATGTTTGCCATTCTGATCAAGGAAAGATAGTGACTTTCACACCACAAGGTGCTGAAGTTTGAGATTTTTTAGAGCCACACACGCTTATTGAGTAGGGTTGTTGATCATAGTTTTTGACTCTATTATTTTGAGGGTTTTGATGATACTCCTTTAGGGACATGTTTACTTTCTCATACAAAGTCTAAAAGTAGGCTTTGGCATGAGAGATTTGGACACCTAAACTAAATATATTTGAAGGAGTTGAGAACTCACAGTATGATAGATGATCTTCCTATAATTTCATGTCTTGATGAAATTTTTTCCAGTTGTGCATTAGGAAAACAACACTAGGATCTATTTCCTAAAGGCATGTCCATGAGAGTTTCTTCACCATTTGAGCTTGTGCATAGTGATTTGATGGTATTTCCTTTTCCTTTCAATGGAGCTAAGAATGCACTTACCTTCATTGATAATCTACCAAGGCATGCTTGGGTTTATTTTCTCAAGTACAAGAGTGATGTCTTTACTCACTTCAAAGTGTTTAAAGCTTCAATTGAGCAACAATATTTGAGTTACATCAAGAAGCTTCATATAGATAATTGGGGGGAGTAATTCAGTTTATTTTTTAGTAGTAGAGGTAGTTAATTGAGTCAACTACATTCAGAATGACATACCACATCAAACACTTGAGCATATGACTTTGGAGGAGGTTTGTTCTAGAACCAAGACTGATGTCTCAGTTTTCTAAGTCTTTGGGAGCATTGTTTGGGCATTTGTACTAAAGAAGAAAAGGAAAGCATTGGATAAGAAGAACAAACCTTTGATTTTATAGAGGGTATTGTGAGGGCATGAGAGCTTATCATATTGTAGGTCATGATACTCATGATGTTTATTTTTGAGAACATGTATAGTTTGATAAACATTTCACATCTCATGACTCTTCATCTTCTTCCATGTCTTAATATGCTTCTTTCGATGATTCACCTCCTATCAAGGATTCATTCTTTGAGGAGCCAATTCAGAAGATTCTTGAGGAGGTTATACATGATGAGGATCCTATTCACATTGATATTACCACTATGCATAAGTGGGATCATATTATGGTTTCTAAGGAAACACCTTTCATATAAGATCTTCCACCTACTTGGCATCATCATGCACATTCTATGTGTATTAGATTTTTGTGTCATGCATTCTCTAGGTATCCATAATATTTTTCACAAGATCATGGGATACATGTGTGGGATGATGGGATGATGTGATGAGTATTCTTCATTGATGAATAATCACACTTGGGATTTGGTCACTCTTCATAAGGGAATAAAGTTAGTTAGGTGCAAGTGGATTTACTACACCAAATATGTAGTGTATGGGTCCATTGATATGTATAAGGCACATATTTTTTCAAAGGGGTTATCATATGTCAAAAGCATTGAATAATCTGAGACTTTTTTAGCCATTTCCAAGATGGATTTTGTTTGCCTTGTACTTTCTCTTGATACATCATAGGATTGCCTAGTATATCAGGTAGACATTAAGAGTGCTTTATTGCATGAAGACTTACATAAGGAAATATACATGGAGTACCCTTTTCGGTTTGTTCATGATTCTTTTTTTTTTATCTACTTAGGAGAACTCTTTATGATCTCAAATAGGCCCATCAGGCTTGGTATGAGAGGATGGATTCAGTTATTCTATCCACTAGTTTTATTCACTACCACTATGATCCCACAATGTATATTAAACATATTTGGGAGGAAATTGTTATTTTGGTATTGTATGTTGATGATATTAGCCTCATAGGTAGATCCTCATCTTAGATTTAGACTATTTATTAGGCCCTTTTAGGATAGTTCAACATGACATATCTTGGTCTTTTGCATTTCTTCCTTAGTTTACAAATTTCACAGTCAAATATACGGATTTATTTGAGTTAGTGGAAGTATACCTTTGATTTTTTTCAACATTTTGGTATGGTTTATTGTAAGCTAACTCTTTATCCTTTTCAGTTTGGAGTGACTCTCACTGCCTCTTGTACTACTCCACTTTGTGATCCTACATTACATAGGCAAATGGTTGAAAGTCTTATGTATTTGACCCATAGTCACCCTGGCATTTCATTTGTAATTGCGCTTGTCTCTAGGTTTTCACATGACCCTCATGATAGTCATTGGAAGGATTCCAATAATATTTTATGATATTTATGAGACACTACTAATTTTTTATTATACTACACCATGGATTGGTTAGATATAGTGATTTAGATGGGGCAAGACAAGTTCTCTTGATGATAATCATTCCACTTATGGATACATATTTTGTCATGGTTATTCAGCTTTTTATTGGTTATGCAAGAAACAATAGGTTATTTCACTTTCATCTATGGAGGTTGAGTACAGGGCAATAATTATAGTGAGTTAGTAGGTTCTTTGGCTTCATCAGGTATTGAAAAAGTTTGACCTCATGCAAGAATCACCCACTATACTTTGGTGTGATAAATAAAGTGATATATATATATATATATATATATATATATATATATATATATATATATATATATATATATATATATATATATATATATATATATATATATAATACAACCTATTTGAGTGTCAATAGACTAGTAATATTGGGGAACATATTCACTTCATTCCTTAGAACATTTAGAATGGAGTTCTTATCTTAGAGTATATCTTGATTCAGGATCAAGTTATAGACATCTTCATGAAGCCTTTTGCATCACCTCATTTTCTTTAGTTGTGTGGCATGTTTGGGGTTTCAAAATTTGTCTTTAAAGGGTGTTTGTGAGGATATATTCCATCTTCATTTCATGGATACATATTGTACATGATTACCTTATCATGCCTCATTTTCAAGACTCATACTGTGGATATGCCACTATTTATTTTTTGGCTTTTGTTATCCCCTAGCTTCACTTGGGGGGAATGGGGTGTTAGATTATGTATTGCATTCATTTATCACATTTAATAGTGTATTAATTACCTATTTTGTCCTTTAGTGAGTTTTTTCTATGTGAAAATTTCTCCCACATTGGCTAGTTAGGTAGTTTGTTCTTGTGCCTTGAATATTTATGCAAGAGTTTTTCTTTGTAATAACATATCATATTTTAGAATAAAACTTGATTCTCTTTTTTTTTAAATAAATTGTCTATAACTTCATGTGTGATATTCTTGGAGTTATCACTTCAGAATCTTGGGCTGGAATTCTTGTTCTTCATTCCTAAAATCACACAAACTGAGGTGAGATACCAAGGCAACTTGAGAGTCTCAAGACCAAAAATTCATGAGCATAAATGGGGGTGGATACAAAATCAAAAAGCATCAGGGTATGTTATGGAAGAAATAATAATTGGTGACTCTACTAGAAATAATTTTGAGTGTTTTAGAATGATAGAAGCATGTCTATGAACCTAGAATCTTTGGCTGAGACTATGCATGGAACATGAATAGATTCTAGAGAGAAGATAAGAATAACTAATAGATCAAAATAGATGTTTACATTGACCTAGTATGTGTAAATGAGTTATTTTTTTCTTCTTAGAACCTAAATGGATAAACTACTATATATCTAATCATCAATGTAGTGAATCATATATTGAGAATGCTTATCTAGGCATTAGTTTGCTATTTTCTAGGGATATATAGCCCTAACAAATTTGTCTCTAATCTCACTCTAGGACTTGCTCTATTGTCTATCAGGCATCCATATTCCTAATAGAGTTTACCTAAATCACACATGATTTACTTTTTTTAAAAATAATATTTCGATTGCTTCTTAAATTTTGTTTTATTTATTTATTTTTATTGTCTAAATTCTATGTTAGGGACTATTGTGATAAGCGAAAAGTATAACTATACTTTTTTTCACCCTATATTTTCACCATAATATGTTCATTTAAGTGAACCCATAAACCACTTAGGATGTTATTTTGTGCTTAGTTTCAAGAGAATATGTTCATTGACTAGAGAGTTTACCCAAACTTAACCAACCAAGAACCAACTTAGAACACACACGATAAATTAATCCTTCAAAACTAAATCTAAAATATAATATAGTGATATAAATTATTCAACATTTTTACTCACCATAATGTCATTTGTGTCACTTACTACATACCCTTTCATTCTTAATTATTTAACTAATAGGGGAAACTTATAAAGAAAAATAGATGGGAAAAACCAACATGAAACAAACAAGGAGGTTGGAACAATGAGGAAAAATAGAAAAAATAAATGAACATACTAAGATAAAAGGAAAGAAAATATGAAATGGAAAGAGAAAGTACTTTAAAAAAAATTCTAGGTAAATGCATGCTTGGAAGTAAGATTTGGAGGAAATGCCTATCAAGAGGTAATAATACATCCTCACTAGTTAGATCCCTAATACATAGCATATTCATATTCAATATTTTGAGAATATTAGTAGAGATCCTACCAAAGGGAAACACATATTTATGATGATGTTGATTTCTACTCTCATGAACACTATCCCACAGAGTTTTATCTACTTTGTTTTCATGTAATTTAAGCAAACTAAGATTGTTCAATTTAGATATGTACTTACATTTAATTTGAAAAAATACTTGGGATAAGTTTTGAGAAATACCTTTGGCCATAAATTGAATTATGGTAAGGGATAGAGATGGGTATCAACACATACAAGAGAGATCAGTGTACCCAACCTAATAGAGATCGTTTCTTCATGGTAGTCAATCGGTGAGTATATTTTAGGCTACTCCTTGACCAATATGGATGCTTTGGCAACATCACTCTTTTCATATTCATCATCTAAAAGGTAGACACTTAATTCTTCCCATGTTAGTAATCTTTAGGATTTGTCATTAGTGGCATAATTATGTGGGAAGATACATTATCTTAGGTTATTTCCATCTCTGACTTCGACCATCTTCATCTCTTCATTACTAGGGTATCTATGCTCATGATTGCTCATTTATATTTTGATTACCTCAATTGATTCAAGGAACACAACATTGTTGCAATCCAATTCCACATGTTTTTTAAGGGATCTAGACCTTTAGATGTGAGGATAAAAACCTAATTTCTTCTTCTTTCCACCTTTCATTAGCAATGTTTAAGTGTTTCTCTTCATGGGTGAGGTCTTTCATGACTACATTATTCAGGTTCATGCCCATCAGATCAAATGGTAAGGATATATCGAGGTGGGAGGTCTCTCATTTTTTAGCTCTCCTTATTTTTTTGGAAGACCTATTTTTAAAATATTTTGTTTTAATTCATTCATATTCAAAAACATTTCAAAAGCTAAACTGCTACAACTAAGTTGTCTATCATTCTGAATCAACTTACTAAGTGTAGGAAAAAAATGATAAGATTGTTTCAGATTTATAACATGCATCTTATTCATATAGCTTATCCAATTATTCTACTTCATATTATGGTTGATTACAAGAGATATTTGAATCTTCTTCTTGTGTGGCCAAATCATTACTATTATGAATTTTATCCATTAGGTCACTTGGAATAATTTCCCATTCATCTCATCTCCATCATTACTCTTAGGAGTCAATTTGTGATTATAGAATGATACACTCTCTATCAACATATTTGACTCAACATTCATATCATTTCCATATCCATAGGCCCCAAATTATGTGTTTGAAAACATAGTATCATGTGCTTGTTTAGGCATTTCTCATTGGAGATATCTTTTAATAAATGGCATTTGATTAACAAAAGCTCCGAAAGAATCTTGATCACTAAGACAAGGAATAACAACCTATTAATTAAATGTTAAACTAACATAAATTACAACATAAATTAAACAAGTAGGGTTCTCATTTTTCACTAGGAGATATGGTTGGTTACCAGTTTGAGACTATGCTTGATTAAATAGTGAAAATTGGTCCATGGGCTAACTTGTTGGCAATCAAATCAAAGGATTCTAGGTGTAAATACATGGTTTTCCTAATGAATAAAACTTATTAACATCATATGCATGTGGCATTTTTTTTTTCAATTGTGAAAGCTTCTTAATAAGTCAATGCTAAGGATGTGTGAGCAGATGGAGTCCTCATGATAAACATAAAAGTTAGGGGATTTAACATTTTGAGATAAACTTCAATAGAAACCACTTCTATTGATAGGAATGGGTATTTCAAGCTATTGTAAAACTATTGAAATCAAATGTTTAATGTGCTAATATATTCATTGGATACCCTATAGGTTATACCAAATTGGTAGTATAAGGTAGTAGGATTAGTGGGCACAATAAAATTATTAACAAACAAGTTTTCAAAGATACCCCACAAGGTAATACATCTATCTATTAAATCGGGGTAATA
>JARHVA010000119.1:1312500-1317500 GCA_037957365.1 Torreya grandis | reverse complement strand
CTCGCCACATCCATTTTAGATTAATTGTTCTTATTTTAAGCCAACCCATAGCTATTATCTAACACTAATTTCATTGGGAATATCTCTCTTATTTTATTTTATTTAGTTTTTATTGAGTCTAGTATGGAGTTTCCAGGTTCTTGTTATGTTAACCAAGTATTTAATAATATCACCATAGCTTGTGTGTTCTAAAATGTAAGTATCTCTAATTGTAAAAATTGTTTTATATTTCATCAATTTCATTTTTTTCTAACCTTTGTCTCATGAAATGTAACATCTTCAAGATGGATATAAAGTGAATAATAAAAGTTACATCATATATTAAACACAACATATTAGTGCCAAATGTTATATATGATCTTCTAAAATCATATTCCCTTGGATAATTTCTTGTTATTATCAATGTGCATTGCAATACACTATTAATAATATCATTGAAATCATATTAATTATAAGGATGTGATATATTACTAGAGTCTCTAAAAGTTATCTGATTCCTTTCAGTAAAAATTGTACTCAAAAGCTGGGCAAATGACTAATTTTGTGTAAGGAGGACCCAAGGAACAATACCATGCTTGGAGGCCACATGACAAAATTGTTTCCTCTAATCTTCACATCTATTTTCTTCCCCAAGTCTTACATCTTCCACCAAAGGATAACCAATTTTAATTCAAAAAAAGGAGAGTTGTGTCTCATTCTCTTTTCTAGGTGCATGTCTAGGGTTGCAACTATGCCTCCTATCAAATGAACTTCAGTATTATTTGCCTATTCTCTTTTTAATTCAAAAACCTTTCCATCTGATATTATTATTAAATAACATTAATTTTATATTTTAAAACATGGATTTGTAGTAATATAATTAAAATATGTTACTTTCAGTGACTAATTATAAAAATGACTTTATACTTCCTCAAATCATAATGATATGGACAAATATTTTGGGAATGGACTCTATGTTTACTATAATTCTCCTACTTTTTCAATTAATTCTAATCCAATCCTACTCTAACTTAATCATAAATTCTTTAGCTTTTTCATATGCTACTTGTACAAATTCTCAAATCTATTTTCATTATTCATTTTTCCCTTATTCTTTCCCATATAAAATCAAGAATAGTGTTTTATTATTTTTGGGAATCTAGTGTTTAGATCTAAAATATAAGTGTCTAGAATAATAGGAGAAATATAGTTTAATGGGTAAAAATATAAATTTTAAACAAGTAATTTTTCAAGAGGAAGAATAATAAACTTATCTTAAATTGGGCTAAAATGAATGATTCCAGAGCTAGTAATTGAAAAGTAGGACTGAAACACTGTCAGGAATCTTAACCTAGCTTTTGTTTCCTAATTAGATAAGAGCATCAAAATAGGACACCATGGTGTCTAATGCTATAGTCCCTTGCTAGCACTATTGTCTTAAAGATCTAAGATTCTTGGGTTTTGTTCACTAGGTCAGTGTCATCATGTGTACAAAATTTTAGGGGCTAGAAGTTAATATAACTCGATGTAGGTTTGATTTAGTCTTCAATACCTGTATCCATCTACACACATGAAAATAATGAATACATCAAAATCAAAAGGAGAAAACTTGGTTAGGGGAAGAATGATCACATGATCTAGAACCCCTATTATCCTAACCACTACCTACATTAACCCTCAAGTTAGGGTCTCAGATCAAATGTAACTCTCCCTTAGGGAACATGCATAATCAACATGCACAATAGATGAAAGAATGACTTTCACTTAGGCCCTTCCTTGATCAAGCATGCAAGTCTATATGTGATGTAGAGAATTTGAGCTATACTATTGACTAATTATTATTATGTATAATGTGCTAAAATAGTAAGTGCTAAATATAAATACCTTGTGTAGTCCTTTATATAGGAGACTCATTATTTTGAATTTGGGAGCTTTATTTGCATTTGACCGACATTGGAAAACTTAGGATTGAAGCAAAGAAAATGGGTAACACCCATCCAATGGAAGAAGCTGACCGTTTAGGCTCAGATTAGCTTTGGACAAGAGCACTGAAAATTGGACACCCTAGGTTTTAGCACTATAGTCCAATCCTAATGCTCTTGTCCTATAGGCTAGGGACAAGGGGGGATGGAATGAGGATGGGAAACCTAACCTGGCTGAGGTGGAATGGCTGTTTGAAAGGCTCAGGGTGACTAGAAATTTGTAAAAAGATGACTCAAGCTTAGAATAAGACCCAAATGGATAAAATGAAAGACATGGCAAAATGTGAATAAAACTCATATTCTCTATTCAGAGTCTCCTATGAAAGGGCTGTGAAAAGACATGATATGTGTGATTTCTTGACCAATTAAGGGTATATACATTTACCTCCCTTTTAATCTAGTGATGTAATGAAATTAAGTACTAGAGTAAAAGAAATAAAAGATATATACCTAAACTTACCTACATGAAGATAAGTGTGTTGAAAAAGGGTCCATCTTCCTAGCTAGGGAAGTGGATGGAGAACTGAATAGTACTTGGAGTAATAAAGGATCCCTGAAATGGATGCCCCTTGTATTGAGTCTAAATAGTGCCTGGAGAAAGAAGGGATCCTTGAAATGGATGCTCCCTATATTGAATCTGATTAGAAATGAGAAATGCTTAGAGGCCCAAAACCAATGTCTAACCTTTGTCCCACATTATCTCATATAATTTGGAATGTGTGTATAGAATTTGTATGTTGTGAAGAGCAAATTATATCATGTCCCCACTTTGAATAATCTGAATTGGAACTGAGAAGTGTTCAAAGGTCTAAAACCAATGTCTATCCTCTCTCCCACACAAACTTATGGGTATGGGTAATGTTATAGCCAATCATTGTATCTGATCATATAGTCCAACCTGGTGAAAACATAGGTATGCCTAGGTGTAATCTGAAACTCTGATAAATGTGTAAGAATGAAATGAGTCTTGCCATTATAAGTTATATAATCCTAGATAATGAATAACATGAACATATGTGCCATGCCACCAAATCCAGTATGTGAGTGATGCATCTGTATAGTTTGGTAATCTGTATAACCACATGTGAAATGAGCTATTATGTCATGTCCCATATGCAAAACTAGAGATCAAAACAATGTGCTTTGCATTATGCCTATAATATATTATCTAGTTTGTATTATGTCATGATGTATGAAGCTAAATGTGTGAGACATATAGTGATGTACATGCCTCCAAATTTGATATCTAGTTTGAATTTGTATCAAAGTCACTATGAATCCATATGATCTGAACCACTATATATTTGAGTAATCTATGTATCTGTAAATTGAAGGTATGTCCCTCTAAATATCATGAGTAATGTTGAATGACCCATGTAATCTAAATCATTGTATATCTTGACCAATCTAAGCTAATTTTAATAATTCTGACTGTTGGAGGTGTAAGAACCATGCTAAGTGACCTATGTAGTCAAAATCACTATATATTTTAATTGATTTGATGTGAAGCTAATAATTATAACTATTGGAGGTGTAAGAACCATGGTGTATCGAACTATGAGAGTGGATAGGTGTGTTGGGTAAGTGTACAAATAAGAATAGTAGGAATGATGCCCTCCTTTTGGGGAGAGGGATGAAATTTGTAATAGAGGAGGTTGAGCCAAAAGTGGTGACTAGTGGCATAATTCTAAGAGAAAGGTTGGTATAGTTTGGATTAATTTGAGAAGCTGATTTATTGTTTGGATTGATTTATTTGAATGTTGAATGAGCTTTGATTGGTGAGGACTAAGTTGTATAAAATTTGAATAAATTGTTATTAGTGAGGACCAACTCATATGTCTGGGTATGAAATAGGTATAGAGATGTGTGTGCCATAGTAGGTAAATAATATAATAAGAGATTGAGGTTTTGTAGATATCAAAGGTATTGTCATCATGGTTTTGTGGAACAAAATGGTTTGTAAAATGGAGCTATGGGGTTCAATTTATGGGCAAAATGGTATTTTGCTTTGAATGAAAAGTTGTTTGATATAGGAAAATTTGGATTGATTCTTGATTCATTTGTGCATTGACTAGTTTAAGATTTAGAGCTCTAGAGTAGGAGATATTCCTAGGAGATGAGACCCTGTCACGGCCTAGTTTGAGCAATTGGCAGCCTAAATTGATGTTGGTGGGGAGGTTACCCTGGTAAGAAGCTAAAACATGTGATTTAGGCCTCTTTATAAGCCTATTTTTGATGATTTTAAGCTATGTATATGTTTTTTAGAAAATTTTTACTAGGTTTAGAACTCTTGTCCTTCTCCCAGTACTGTTGTCTACGTTGCAACACTCCTATCCATTGTTGTTGTCCTGTACCCAACACTTTTATCCTAGAGGTTGGCTTTTCTAGGTTGATGCTTAGTTTAGTTACTATCATTTTTATTGGTTATTTGTTTAAAATGGTTGATTGATATTCATGTTATTTTCTAGTGTTTTGTAGGGTGAGGTATGGATGAGGGAGTTCCATAGAGGCTAGGAGATGGAGACTCTAAGATTGTTGCCTTTATCAATGGATGAGAGGGTTGTCATGGATAGGGCAGGGCTAGGTCATGTGTGACCTAGGCACTATGTAGCGGGATAGGAATTTTATTACCACCTTGTGTGAGAGGTAGAATGTAAACACCTATACTTTTTGGCTTCCTACTAGAGAGAGATGACTATTACTCTAGAGGATGTGTACCATATTTTGCATTTTTTGGTTAGTGGATAGTTTGTGACTTTATATGAAGATATGGGTATGGATGGTTATTGATAATGCATCCTTATATTTTGCTAGTGTGCCCTCAGGCATTCATAAGAGAGGTAGTGATAGTGATGTACAATTGTTAGTTATTGTTCGATTGAGTGTTCCATGTCTATGAAAGTGGTTGGCAATGTTGCTGGCTTCTTTTGTTGCAGTGGATGGGAGTGGTTTATCGATTACATATGGGATGAATAGGCTTGTATGCATTGTATAATTATATGGTACTATGTTCTCATGGGGTAGGACTATGCTTTCCCA